>CM034361.1:119085093-119115667 GCA_019925275.1 Mytilus edulis
CGACTGTCACCTTGCCTGCTGACCAGTCCTTTATAAACCTTTCTAAATATGATTGGAAAAAATCTTTGGTATTTCAATAATGAAGTCTATGTTACTGTTCTTGTCATCTGGTGATTTCTGACAAATAAAACGTTCATGTAATAAATCACTGTCACCATGATCTATCAAACATTGAATCATTTTTTGCTGACCAAAGTAATGAACAAGAAAGTCAAACAATTTATCATGTAGAGCTCTATAAATACCGTTCTTGATATATATAAATGTACCATCTAAAGTTTCAAGTTCCTTCTTCAGTTTTGCCTTTGATGTACTTCTGTTGATATCACAAGCATTACATGTGTCTTCTATGATATTTCGTTGTTCTTCTGAAACTTTACCCTGGAACCATGTTTCTTTCATTTCATTATTAAAGAGAACTAATAAAGCAAGACTACATATTTTATATTTGCCTTCGTCATCTCGCATACTTAAATTGTCTAGTTCATTTTTGTAGAAATGAAACGGATTATTGAAAAATTCTTTAACATCTCCATTTTCTACCCCAGGATATAAAGAGCATAAAAGTGGAAAGAATTCATTCTTTTGTGATAATTCATCAATATTGTCAACGTGTGTACCAATATAGGTTTTTGCTATGATATTTTTTTCTTCAGATGTAAGACATATCTTATCTGATATTAAGTTACATTCACAGGATTTAAATGGTAATAATATTTTAAACTTTTCATCTTTATGGACTTGTAATCTACAAGATACAATAATCTTACAACATTTGTCTGCAATAATTGTGTTAATCACTGGTAACATTTGCCTCCAGTTATCAATCTGTTGTTGGTTAGCAGTAAAATTACCACAAATATCATCTACAATGAAAACTGTCTGTTTACCAGGCTTGTAATAATCTCTTATATCTGTTGGAGCATACACTGGTATTATTTTGTATCCCTCTTTCTGTAATACTAGTGCTGTATGTCTACTGATAAAAGATTTCCCAACTCCTGATGGGGCAGTTATAGTCACACAGCTATTGTCCTGTAAACATTCCATGACATAATCACTGGCTCTTGTAGTCACAAACATCTTATCTTTCTTTTCCCAGTCTTCTACTCGAATTTTTATTTGCTCTGAAAAATATGTTAGTGCAAATTAGAAATAATTTCAATTCAGCATTATACCTTATCATTTAAAACAGACGTGAAATAGTAAGTTATGGTTGTGTTGTGATTAAAAAATAAGTACCAACCACAAAATACATATCTGATAGTATAGACTATAGCAAGTAGTCTACAAGATAAATTGACTATTAAATACTTCTTTAACCGATTCATAACAAAATGGTAAATTAGTGTAAAGTGCAGGGTATACAAATAACAAAAATGGAATGTGTCCAATGGACACAGATGATGATCCCGCTTAAATATGATGTTATAAAGTGACATAACTCATAAACTGTAAAAGCGACGCTACCCTTTGTACTTAATCTGAGTTTTGTGGTAATACGCATTGTGTATATGTTTCATAATATTTAGTTGAGGAAAACATAAGTTAGAGAACGGAAACGAAAAATCAAGCATTTTTCCATTTGCAAAGGGGCATAACTCTAGAACGTTTAAAGTGACGCACAAAAAATTCAAACATGGTCCGTATTAAGTGGTAATAAACAATGTGTATAAGTTTCATAACAATTGGTTGAGGCAAACTTTAGTTGGCTCTTTTTTAGAAGAAATACACAATAGACAATTGTCAAGAAGGAAATGTAAACTCCTTAGAACTATAGACTATATTATTTTCATACTTTGGTTGGGACAAACTAAAGTTCGAGAACGGAAACGAAAAATTTATAGCAATATTTCCATTTGGACAGGGGCATAACTCTAGAACGGTAAAAGTGATACCACAAAAATTCAAACGTGATCTGTGTATTGTGGTAATGAGCATTGTGTATAGGTTTCATAACAATTGGATGTGGCAAACTAAAGTTAGAGAACGGAAACCAATTTTGGGATGTACGGACGGATGGACAGACAGATAAGAGTAAAACTTAACTTTACTAATTGAATTCCCTTTTTAGTTTTCCATTGGTATCATTTTAATTTATCAATTGCTTTTAAATATAGATATAGGCAAATCTACTCCCATGAGAATCTTAAAGGTGAAAAAATGACAAACAAAGTAATTGACCAGCAACTACTGATAACTGACTGTTTTATGGTCAGGAAGATGCCAAGGGTACTTTAATAGTCTGACAACTTCGTTTGGGGAACCAAAAGAAAAGTAATTTGGTCCAAAAACCCAAAATATACTTTCATGTAAGAAACATAATAATTTGACCATAAAGTTGAAAGTCGTATGTTAGTCATGTATAAGGGCGATTCTTACACATGTTGAATATCATAAAATCTGACCTGCAAGTCAGCATGTACAAACAATCAATTTGACTTTGAGGTGAAAGATCAACTGTGTAATGTAATGAAAATTATGATAGTACAAGAAACCTGCTTTTATGAGAAAAAAAATACAAGTAATTAGACAATACATTGCATGTTGACAGTTATTCTTTTGTTCATGAAGATGTCAATGTTCAACCAAAAAATGTCTAGAATAAATTAGTTATGGTCCTGAAACTAAAGAGACAGACGTTGTCATTTGGTTATTTCATACCCCGCTTGCCAATTATCATATCGAAAGAAAAACTAAAGACACCAAAGACACCTGTATCAATCACCTGGTAAATTGATAAAAATTATGCAACAAGAATATTTGTATTGAATGGAAACTGTGTAGGTCTAAGATCTGTCTAGCTTACCAATTCAGCTAAACCAAGTTTTTGTATATATATTTTCTATGACTTTTTTTATGTCAGTTTTACTGTATCTGCTTTAGTTTTTGGGATAAGAGACGAAAGCTGCAGTTTTACCCCTATGGTTTTTTTTTCGCAACAGTGGCCATATTTGTTTATGGGTATAATCCCTGGATATGTTTTTGAAAATATATTTGATAAAAAAAAATCAGGTAAATTTTACCTATTTTTTCAAAGAAGAAAGTTTTTTAAGATAACAACGAAGGACAGACAACAACGGACCCAAGTGATTGCAATAGTTCAGTTGACCCTGTGGATCAGGTGAGCTACACGTTATATAACGGATGACCTTGCATAATCATCTTCCCTTTGAATTAGATGAGATTGAAATAAATATACCCTGAATATGCTTTGGAATTGGATCTTCATCTTGTTTTTGCAATTCAGTTTCTAGGTTTTCTGAAAAAAAAAAGATTACTCAAACACTCAAACATCTATCATACCGAACATGCTTTAAAATATGCTCATTTGAATCATCATGTTTTAATTTACGTTGTTGATATAGCTGTCCTTTTACGCATTAAAATATTTATTTCACAAAAAGCGAAGGTTGGAATGGATTAAATAAGTTAATAAGTAAGACGTGGCTATATATGATTTGTGACATTAATGGGCGATGACACATGTCAAAAGTTAAATACTGACCAATAAAACTTTACTGTGCTTTTCAATGAATTAAATAGGTCAATCAAATAGTGGCGTGATTACTATCTCTTATTTTCAGAAAATTAACACATGCAGCAGATGTTAGTTGGATTTGTATTTCAGATACGTGTACCTGTAAATTCACATAGACGTTTACCGACCAGAGAGCTAATTATGTTATTGAATAGTTTTTTCAACACAAATTTTTTTCAGGGGGAATATATAGATAGCAAACGTGTATTTGAAATTGATCTGCTTTCAAACCCAGAATAGGACGTGTGGTTTTAAAGGAGTTGAACATTGTGAAAAGAAGGACGCATAAACACAGGTATCTAAATAGGAAATAGGAAAATATATGTTTTTTGGGGTTTTTTTGGGGGGCATTTTGTTTTATTCTTTCATTATTTACTAGTCAAAAGAGTAGGAGCCAGACAGTGCATTGACAACTTCTGCGATGGAAGTTGGAGAACTTGCTTAAGCTCCTCCGATTCTTTGCTATTCCCATGAGACGACTGGATTCGATAAAAATCTACTTAGTTAATGCACTCCTCTCAAATAACCGAAGTTCATTTACTCAAATAACAAAGGAAAACATACCGTTTATGTTACATTTTATACTCATTAAGCACCTGTTTAAACTTAATGATAATTTAAAGTTTCGTCTATTTGGTGCAGCGCATACTTGAAAGAATAGGATAACGTATGATTGTAACAAAAGAGAGGAGAAAGATACCAAAGGGACATTCAAACTCATTAGTCGTAAACCAACTGACACTGCCATAGCAGCAAGATGTTAAACTGGTTGATTTGATATCGCTATATCTGGTTTTACTACACCAAACCAATTAAACTCTGTTCGATATGATGATATTGTTTCTTTGTTAATTTGTATAATTGTTGTTTAATTGTTGATTTCGCTCTTTTTGTGCCTTATCAATTGAGGTACAACAGTATACATGTCAAACTGCAAAAGAAAATTTCAGGTTCTTTCTTTGACATTGATATAATTGGTGATTTTTGAAATTTTTCTAACACTTAATAACTAAATCATGTAAGAATTGCTGGTGATTGTGAAAACTGAAATAGTTAAAATGTTATTTGTCAGTTTGCTGTGTCGTTGACATTTATCCAAAGTGTCCATTTTTTAAAGTACTATCAAAAACTCTCAACCAGTTACTTTGATCTCAATATTCTACCAAAGTATGAATGTAATAATTTAGATACTCACTCAATTTAACATCAAGCTCCTTATATTTCTAAAATTCAAAACAAATTAACATTAAACATTTTAAAGGTCAAGGTACAGTCCATAGTCTATGTCACAGATTTTGGTAAAATTTTGCATTCAACTTTGGCTTGTTGAACCATTATTGAAAATCTAGCTAGAAAATAGTACATTCATCTCTTTTATTTTCTGAAATATTACTAAATGAAATCTTTCAAAACAATCGAACATTTATATAAAAAGCACATACAACATGCATTCTTAAATTAATTTCTTAAAATCGTCCAATTACAAATGCATAAATTTGTCTTAAAAAATAATATGCTATCAATACATAAATTTCCGTCTAAAGGCCATAAAATAATTGTAGGGTCAATTTCTTTGTTTTTTTGGTGTATTAACCAATCTGTAAACTATTTGGGAATAAAAAAAATCAAATATCAAATGTTACAATGTGATGACGTTACGCTTATTTCGATGTTTTGTGCTACTGCTACACCTTAAACACACTTTTTATTGATGTGTACTCTATCAAAATCTTTTATGCAAACATAAAAAGTTTTATTTCGTATATATTAAATGATTAAACAATGTATCCCTGCATTGTAGTTGTTTAAATGAAATGTTTTGGATACAATTAATTGATTGAATAGTTGACTGCATTTAAGACAACATTTCGCACTTTTGGTTATATCGTGGCTGCCTGATTTTATTACAGGTAATAATAATATTAATATAATAATAATTCTTTGTTTAAGGAGGGTTACATTGTTAGTTATAAAACTAATCTTCCCTGAGGCCCTCATTAGGTACATAGAAATATAACAAACAAGAATCATGACCATTGGCAAGAAAACTGTCAATCCTATGTAATTAAGATAATAGGAGAACATCCCTTCTACGAACAGGGTTTGAACCCACAACCTCAGTGTTCATGAGTGTTGACAGGCTTTGTGGTCACTCTAAATAAACTACATTGAAGACCTGTTGGTGACCTTCTGCTGTTGTCTGCTTTATGGTCGGGTTGTTGTCTCTTTGGCACATTCCCCATTTCCATTCTCAATTTTTTTTACTTACAACCACATGGACCACATGACAACGACAAAGTATTTAACAAAGATATACAGAAAAAAAGATGTAAAGACCAGCTGATTCCTATATTTATTCCCAAGAGCCTTATAGTATGGATAGAGGCTGTATAATAACTGATTTTTTAATGTTACTTACACTTTCTAAATCTGTTAACTCTTTTTGAACTTTGACGAACTTATATCTGTCTTTTTACAAACCCTCTGAGCATATTTACTTAAATGTGTGTCTGCTGGCGAATTTCGGCCACTATTTCTACATCAAGTTTTGTTCCACTCAGAAAATTCTGACCTGTAAAACAAGTTGAAATGTAAGCTTTTTCATAAGGATTTGCAATTTCCATTCAAATAACATGATGTTGTTTACCAAGCCTGAAAATTTATACATGATCTAGAAATTCCTTTAAATATTCTTATGTTAAAAGGTTACCAGTTCAAAACCACTGCTTTCAAAAGTAACCGGTAGTTCCACCGTCTATGCAATATAAAGGTGCCGCCTACTTTCACTTAACCAAAAAACTATTTCTGAACATTTTTATTTGACAGGAAATTTCTTAAAATATTTACACTTTAAAATATGAAGCGATTCAGAACAGGAAGAAAATCACTTGTGTTTACCTTAGTTACAAAACAAATTTAAGGTGTGTCAGTCATTCTGATAAGTCTATATCAATATTTATCCAATAGGTAATTTTTAAATCCTCGTGGGTAGTGAAGGTCGTTAAAAAAACCTTGTTGTGTTTCAAAGTACAAGGTGTTTTCCAATTGGAATCACTCAGGCTTTTCACTAAAGAATATGGTTGAGTTACGATAGACCCAAAAGTAAATGAAACGTGCAAGTTTGCTTGACACAGGCACTTGTTTCTTCTATCCATGGGATGATCCACTATCAACTTATATTTAGGAGCTCACAATAGATAGAAAAAAGTGTCTCTGTTGCTTGATCATGGATTACAAAACGACGAAAAGCAACAGATGAAGATAGAAGTATGACATCGAGTAAATACAACAAATTCGTTAAACTGTCATTATACCCCCGCTTTGAAAAAAGGGGTATACTGTTTTACCTCTGTCTGTCCTTCCGTCAGTCCGTCAGTCCATCAGTCCATCAGTCCGTCAGTCTGTTAGTCAGTCCGTCCGTCCCATGAATATTTTTCGCCACATTTTTCTCAGGAACTGCACTACCAGGATTTCTGAAATTTGGTTTCAGGCTTGATATTAGTCAGCTATACTGTGTGATGCGTTTTCAGATTCATCACTCGACAACTTCCTGTTTACCGAACACTTGTATCATTTTTAAACCTGATAGCCAAGTTGAACATTTTTCGTGACTTTTTTCTTCAGGATCTGCACTACCAGGATTTCTGAATTTGGTTTCAGACTTGATATAAGTCAGCTATACCGTGTGATGCGTTTTCAGATTCATCACTCGACAACTTCCTGTTAACCGAACACTTGTATTATTTTACACATGATAACCAAGTTGAAAATTTTTGTCACATTTTTCTCAGGAACTACAATACAAGGATTTCTGAAATTTGGTTTCAGGGTTTATATAAGTCAGCATACTGTGTAATGCGTTTTAAGATCATCACTCGACAACTTCCTGTTTACCGAACACTTGATATTTTACATATAAAAAAAGAAATTATATACATGATTGTCAGGTCAGGATATCACAGTAGCGTAACGCGTTTTCAGTTCTTCACTCAACAACTTCGTCTACGAACACTTGCATATTTCACTATTAAAATTATCACTTGCGGCGGATATCATATGACAGACGCATTTCACTTGTTCTCAATTAAATAATCATAACAGATAATCCCTTTATGGTTTTTTAGTGCAACTTCAAGCATTATTGATGCATAAAATTAAAAATAGATTCTTATTCTTTGGTTCAATTATTGACTATGAAATTTCGTTATACAGAATTGTACAAATATATTTTGATGATTTGTGCTTGTATTGTAGATAATTAATTTAATTTTATCAGGATTACTATCTTTACTGGAGGAAAATAAAAATTGAAATGATTTTGAATTTTGGATTTAAAACTTCATAATTATTTTTCTAAACATAAGCTATTAAACAACCATACTCAATGACAGCTTTGTAAAGTGGAGATAAATGTTTCATCCAAGTAAGAAATTGATACTCAGTAATCAAGTAAACAATACCTAACAAATATATAGGTTTCATTCACTTTTATGAAAACTATGATTTTGTGTTATTGTAAAATTGTTTGGCTGTGGTCTTTGATAGTAAACATGAACATTAAAGTCTATTGTACCTAATCTAGGTAATCTCATGTCAGACTGAAAACTGAAAAAAAATAAAAATGTCACATTGAAAATATCACTTTTCACAGCTTCAAAACATGCCAGGAAATGCTCAGATAGCTATATCTTGCATGATTTTTCGCTGGCAACAGCTTCTACTTTTAATGAAAGTCGCCCTACTTTAAAAAAAAAACACTGCATAAATGTAATGTAATGTTTTTATTAGTATAAATATTGATATTGATCTATATCAGTAAATTAAAACCATACTAAATAGTATTGTTATACACATATGCACTTTCACAGTACTACAATCTGTCAATACCTATATTTTGGCATTGCACAAGGTCAGGTTTTTCTCTGACTGTTAATGACATCTTATTACTAAATCCATTAGATGTTGGATGTGTGCTGACTGATATTTCAATCTTGGATACATGATTTTTTTTTATTAGTTGTTATTGCCTTTGAACTAGCTGTCAGTAACTCAGAGAACTCTCAGATATGTACTTTAGAGTCTTTTTGTTGTGGAGATGTATAAATACTCGTCCATGTCCGGTCTGTGTTTTTGTTAGATGTGTTTTCTGCTTTGTATCAATCTAATGAGTTAAGGATGTACACCTCTGAGGAGCCAAAAATTTCTAGTATTAAACTTTTTTTCTTAACCTGATTTTTGGGTTTATAAGATGTAACAAAATAATTGGTGAAGAAAAAATCATATGGTGGTGCATTTCTTTATTTTTGTTTTTTATTTTTTGCTACGGCCCTTTGAAAATGCCCAATTTTGATGATTTTCCCATTTGTCATCGATTTTTACCTATTTTTGGGCTATTATCGTTAAAAAAATCACAGTTCCACAATTCAAACTTTTTTTCATACTTTCTAAAAAGCTGTCAACTTTAAAATTGAGAATGGAAATGGGGATTTGTGTCAAAGAGACAACAACCCGACCAAATAAAAAACAACAGCAGAGGGTCACCAACAGGTCTTCAATGTAGCGAGAAATTCCCGCACCCGGAGGCGTCCTTCAGCTGGCCCCTAAACAAATATATACTAGTCCAGTGATAATGAACGCCATACTAATTTCCAAATTGTACACAAGAAACTAAAATTAAAATAATACAAGACTAACAAAGGCCAGAGGCTCTGACTTGGGACAGGCGCAAAAATGCGGCGGGGTTAACATGTTTGTGAGATCTCAACCCTCCCCCTATACCTCTAACCAATATAGAAAAGTAAACGCATAACAATACGCACATTAAAATTCAGTTCAAGAGAAGTCGAGTCTGATGTCAGAAGATGTAACCAAAGAAAATAAACAAAATGACAATAATACATAAATAACAACAAACTACTAGCAGTTAACTGACATGCCAGCTCCAGACTTCAATTAAACTGACTGAAAGATTATGATTTCATCATATGAACAGCAGGCACAATCCTTCCCGTTAGGGGTTTAGTATCATACCATCATAACATATATGAGAAGAACATAACCCGTGTCATGCCAATAACTGTTTTTAGAATAAATGTGTTTAGTTCCGATGCAAAGACCTTATCAGTGACTCAATATTAACGCCAAAATATGCAATCTTTAATGACTTTGTATTTTTGTGATTTTTCTCAGTTTAAAGAACAACATGTATATTATTTCAACTTTTTTGTTATAAATGGAAAAAATACATATCTAAGAATTTTGAAAAGACCAAAATGATATGGGATATACATGGTTCTTGTAAAATGTTTTTTTTGTATCCCTCACCCATTTTCTCAAAATTTTGGCTAAAAATACAGACTTGATTGGCCGTAAAATTTAAAAACTAGATTACTCAAAAACCATTCATTGTAAATACACAATTTTTTCACAGAGTTATGTTTGATTTATAATATTTTAAAATTCATTGATATTTTCCACATGTATTACATGTTTTGGAAATAATTCAAGAAGAGATTTCAACGAGACTGAACGAGACTGAAAAGTCAGAGGAATACATCCTTAAACCATTTTCAACTGATTTTTATAGTTTGTTCTTATGTTGTCCTGTAACACCACTGTCCCAGGTTATAGAGAGAGTTTAGTGTTCACAAATATGTTTAACCCTGCCACATTCTTTGTGTGCCTGTCCAAAGTCAGGAGCCTGTAGTTCAGTGTTTGTCTTTGGTTCATGTCTGTCTCATATTTGTTTTACGTACATTTTCTGTTATAATTAGGGTGTTACTTTTCTCAATTGAATTGTTTCATACCGGGGCCTTTTATAGCCAATAACATGAACAATACAGTATTGAATTTCTCTTTGCTGATTGCTGTACGGTTGCCTATAATTGCTTACATCCACTTCATTAAAACTGTGATGGATAGTTGTCTTATCATGCAGCAATCATACCATATCTCTCACTATTATATCAATATCATTAACGGTGCAAATTTTACTGCATCAGATGTGCATTTCGACATTTAATGTCTCTTCAGTGATGCTAAAACTTTTGCTTACATCCACTTCATTAAAACTCAAATACATAAAACAAACGTTGTAGAGTTGATCAAATATAAAATAACAGTATATATAAGTTTCTAAAGTTGTTTGTCATTCTCTTGATATTTTGTAGCTGTGATATTTTCTGTGTAACAATTCAGGCACCAGCAAATCATTTTGTGTTTATTGTTGATGATCTTGTAAGAGCGGTGTACTTGTGTTCACTGCTATTTGGGCACATCAGTATACACTAGAACACACCGCGAAATCGCGGGCATTTAGAGCGTGCCTGAAAGTATGTAAGCCGTGGTTGGATGAATTTTTGTAAAAGATTTTTTGACTGGAGAATTTCAGGAAAGGTATCAAAAGTTATAGGTACTTGGGGACAGGACAATTGTTTTAACCCTCCCCTTTTTTTTCTATTAATTTCAATTATTTTTCGCGTTTTCTGTATACTCTGAACAGACATATACTATAATCTATATATAACATATGACCGCCGTTGAAAGTAAACTTGGATTTGATAGTAAATAGCAATACAATCTACACTTTATTTATAGTATGTGTATGTTCATATAGCATACAGAAAAAGCAAAAATGATTGTCCTATCCCCCAAGTACCTATAGGTGGCACGGTAGTATTAACTGGCCCATAACGGATACTGATAGCCTTTTTAGGATTTTCACAACTTTCTAACACTGCCAAAAATTCTACATACACAGTTAACTGAAGTACTTTCAATTATACTAATCAGAAATAAATTTGAATATGTATCATGACCGTTTACTTTTTTTGCTATTTTTGAAAACCTTAGGTCACTAGTGCTTTAAGGTCTTTTATCATGCAGTGAATACAAAATTAAAAAATTCTCAAAAATTCATGTTCACCTGTACGTAAAGTTATTTCACATTTTCTACACCTGATTCATCCCTCAGTTTGGAAAAGTATGTTCAGTTGATACTGTATTTTGTCCAATCACATTGTTCAGATACATTTACCTAAGTAGGGTACACAAAAGAGCAACCTAAATTCCGGAATGCAAATACTACCGTGCTACCTTTAAAAAGTATGTGTAATTTTAAACAGTCCTAAACGGAAGTCTTGTCTATGATTTTAAAGTCAGTCCACTGACGGAAACAATATCCGGATGCCTGTATTTTCGTTTTCCTCCAAAATAACCCAAACGAAATTATCATAAGCGAGGATTACAAATGCGACTATGCATGGTACCTATAGGACACAAAGGCATGTTGGTGAATTTACTGTGGAAGGAACAGACGCGACACACAAAATGAGGTTTTCTCATTTAATAGTATAGATTTTTGCCTCTGTAATTCAGGTAGGAGTTATTTATGTGTTGCTGATATTTCATCCTCCTTTTCACTTTTTTATAACAGTACTAAGTGTAGCTATTTCTTATCATATTTTCTTTTTATCAAAAACTAGAGGCTCTAAAGACCCGATGTCGGTCCCATTGGTATATTGTATATTCAACATAGGGCAGTCTCCAACATTGTAGATGAGAATAGAATTCATGACAAAAACCTCTGTTTTGTTAATTTTGTATTGCTGATCATTTAGACGTTTAGTTTCTCTTTATCGTCTTTCGATTTGCCCAAAACACAAAAGAGGGTATTTTTATTTGCTCAAAACACAAAAGAGGGTAAAGAAGCATTCTGTGAGTATTGCCTGGCAATACATAGTCCCCTACCGGTTAAAAATTCTGCATTGGAACAAAATTCTAACTGATCTATAACATGTCATGATGTAAACTATATAACAATTATCAAGTCAATATCTTCAAGCATGACGGAAGAAAAGGTTGAAAACTGATAATTTAAGTGAATTTTCTAAGTTCAAGGACCATAACTCTGCAAAAAATCATCAGACCGGAACGAAATTCGAAATTGATCTGTAACTTTTCATGATAAAACTACATACAAATTTTCAAATCAATATCTTCAAGCATGAAGAATAAAAGTTTGGAAAACTGATTTGCCGGACTGACGGATGGACAGACAGACAGACAGACAGACAGACAGAGTGTAAACCTAAAGCCCCCTTCAATTTCGTCGGTAGGGGACTAAAAAAAAACTCATTTAAAGGCAATCAGTCCTATAAAGAGTGACAGTCTACTAACTATATCAGCAAAATTTGACTTGTTAGCAGAGCTTGACTTGCTGATCATTTTTTGTGTTTTAATGTTCTACCATCAATCATAATTTTTAATCATAAGTGCCCCCAAAAATGGTGAAAATCGTCATTTAATGTCAATAACTCCAAAAAGGAGTCGTCGGACAATTTCCTCCATCATCTTAATTGTAGATCTTGTATTGCTGATCTTTTTGCTTATTTTAGTATTGTATCTATTACAATTTTTAAGATATAAGGCAAAAGCGCAAATAATTGGTAATTTGGACACAACATTCAAGCAAATAAATCAAAGGGTGATAACTCTAATAAGGAGCTCAACATTCTGAACATTTTTTATCCGGTCAGATTTTCTCTATTTATAATGGTTTTCAAAATAAAGACAAAACTTGCATTTTACCCCTATGTTCTATTTTTAGCCATGTCGGCAGTATTAGTTGGCAGGCGGGGTCATCGGACACATTGCTTAAAACTAGATACCCGATGATGGTTATGGCCAAGTTTGGGTAAATTTGGCCAAGTAGTTTCAGAGGAGAAGATTTTTGTTAAAGTTAACAGACGACGGATAACGGACAACGGACGACAAGTTATGAGAAAAGCTCACTACTAAGTGACCTTAAATCCAGATCATGCTGGGAATTCTGCAATGAGAGAGCAACAAATAAACATATATCATACAATCATTTACCATTTGTTTCCCATCTGTTAAGCTCTCCTAAGATTCTGTTTTCTTCTGTGTTACCCAGCTTGAGGTTGGTAATAAGTTGTTTCATCAACTTGAAGGAATCTGCATATTTTTTAGTAGTCCATTTGATAAAGAAACAATGTGCCCAAGGATTACGTATGTCTTCTCGTATCTTTTAAAGAAATATATATATATATATATTACATGTGTAACCCTTCATGTATACAGACAATTTTAATAACTATTCACATGACTTTAAGGGCTGTAGAATTACAATATGTTACAGAACATTAAGAATAAATCATAAACGTATATGTCAAATAGGTTGATATATATATATATTCTTGGTTTCCACAAATTCAGCAAACAAATCTGCATAAAATTTGCATTTCGTTTAGCCATGACTCACCCCAAAATCCTGTTCCCTTAGATAAATTACAATCGATAATTTGTGTTTTCCTGGATATTTGATTTTGTGGCTTTGCCAGTGTCTTCTTGCAAAACATATAGAAAGTTAATGCCTCACTGAAAATTTAAATTTGTGGATACAACAAAATGAAAGAAAATTGGAACTCCTCCAATTATAATGATTCCTAAGTACCTGGACATCCTTTACCTGAACTGGTCTTAAACTCCCTTGTGGCACAAAACAGTCAAGAGATGTGCCATGAACCCTTGATACACCATCCCCCTTTTAGCTCATCTTTATACTTTAAATGAACTTATATGATCAACTAGAAGTACTGTGAGAACTCCTCAATTACACCCCTAAAACAATAGCACACATGGGTACATACTGACACAAAACATGAATAATTTGGCATTAAGGCTACCTTAAGTTTAGCTAAGTTTGTGGCCTAAATATTTTAACAGATAAACTTCTATAAAAGTCCAAAGTGTGAAATAAAATTAACGGTACCAATTTTCTTGCACCAGATGCGCATTTCGACAATACATGTCTCTTCAGTGATGCTCGTGGCCAAAATATTTGAAATCCAAAGCTTATATAAAAGATGAAGAGCTATAATCCAAAGGTCAAAAAGTATAGCCAAATTCGTGAAAGGAATCAGAGCTTTGCATGAGGGAGATACATTCCTTAATTTATAATAATTTCTATCATTATGTAACAGTAAATTTTAATAACACAAATAATCCGTATTTTCATGCCAGTACCAAAGTACTGGCTACTGGGGTGGTGATACCCTCGGGGACTTATAGTCCACCAGCAGAGGCATCGACCCAGTGGTAGTAATAAAATTAACGGTACCAATTTTCTTGCACCAGATGCGCATTTCGACAAATACATGTCTCTTCAGTGATGCTGTGGCCAAAATATTTGAAACCCAAAGCTTATATAAAAGATGAAGAGCTATATCCAAAGGTCCAAAAAGTATAGCCAAATTCGGAAAGGAATCAGAGCTTTAATGAGGGAGATACATTCCTTAATTTATAACAATTTCTATCATTATGTAACAGTAAATTTTAATAATACAAAAAATCCGTATTTTTATGCCAGTACCGAAGTACTGGCTACTGGGGTGGTGATACATCCGGGGACTAATAGTCCACCAGCAGAGGCATCGACCCAGTGGTAGTAATAACATTAACGGTACCAATTTTCTTGCACCAGATGCGCATTTTGAAAATGGACAGTTTTTAGAGATTTTCAGCGAATAAAGTTTCATAATTTAGCAATATCATATTAGAAATTTATCCGAAAAAAAAATTAAAAAGGGGAGTATATTTCGATAGATATAAACAATTAAACAAAGTTCAATGAAAAGTGCTAAAAGTGTTTTTGAATTATTGTCGGAAAAATGGAAAAATTCTTTCGGGGAACCCAGTGTCTCGCCTACTTTTGCTGTTGTCTATGGGGAAATAAATATTAAAAATTTTCCTCTAGATACTATCTTTTGATTTTACGAAGCTAATGTCAAAGTTTGGTTACAATCCAGGATGGTTTATGAATCTAATAATGTTTTAAAAATTTAACTGCAGACTGTATGTAATGTTACCTAGAAGAAAATCTAAGTCCATTTAAAAGTTATATACGGATAAACAGGAAATATTTTTTTTTACAAAATTTCCTTCTAGATACTTTCTTTTGATCATAAACAAGATTCTGTCCAAGTTTTGTAGAAATCCAAGGAACTTTAAGAAAGTTATTAAAAAATATTACAACTTTAACCACAGAGTGAATGTACTGTTAATTGGCAGAAACAACTATTTCTATTTATAAGTTAAATATGGATACACAGGATTTTTTTTATACAAAATTTACTTCTGGAAACTATCTTATGATCAAAAATTTATAAAGATAGAAAGGGAGTTTACTTCAATGTATATAAACAATTTACCAAAGTTTCATTACAATTGGTTTAAGAATTTTTCAGTTATTGTCCAAAGTATTGACAACGGACGGATCTGGACAGACGGTGAACGGTATACTACAATACGTCCCGTAAACAGACGTATGAAATTATATGATAGCTAGTCAAACAGCAATGTTTTACATTTTTGCTTTTATAAAATGGAGTTTAAATTGATTTTAATGTTTACCTTTTCAGCATCAAACTGTACAACTGGTAAAAATCTGTCAATGTTAACAATGATACGAAGTAAGGCAGATGAATCACATGAGTCATCAAAAGCTGTGAAGTGTGCCATGTGTGTCTGAAGAAACAATCGGATAAATCCACGGGACTCTTGACTCGGTAATCATACAATGCTTTTTTCCATTTAAAATTATCTTTATTGTTATTAATTGCTTCATAATTTAGTTCTTTGTTGGTAGGAGGATATTTCTTTAAATAACTTCCAAATTTTTGCTGATTAATTTTGTGCAATCTCGTCAGGGTATAACAAAGTTTTGTAACAACAGGCACAACATAGTTCCTCAGTACTGGAGATATTATAGTATGAAGACAAATACCTACAACTAACCATCTCTTTTTACTGTCATCTAAATCATCCGGAGGACCTATATATAAAAATACCAATGCATATCAATTCATAAACTGGAGGACATCTAAAGAAAATTTTCAAGTTATATCATTTGTACAATTAAAGGACCTATAAAGAAACATATCAGTTCATATCAATTGTACGTATTGGCCCATAATAGGGAGGCACATGAGTTGTCCCTACATATTCATTTTTTTTTTTATTATATATCAAGATTCAAGTATGTAAAAATAAAAACAAATGGCTCCAAATCCTGAATGACACTCACCAAGTAAACAGTGTGCCATGTTGATAAAATAATCGTTCATTGCATCTATCCCATTGAACTAGAGATAAAGGATAAAACAAATACAGTTGGCCTCATATCTTTTCTTATTATAATCCTGGTACCTTTGATAACTATTTACATCTATAAATTGACAAGGAAAGTAGTTGGAAGCAAAACTTAACGACAAAGATCATGATTATAGCTTCCATGTTGTAAACTTTTCATTTCTATGTAGCAACATTTCAGTAGATATTCCCAATAGATACGATATTCCCGGGCTTGTATTTCCTATCATGTTTTCCTCGATAGAGCGTTGCTGCTCACATGAAAACCCAAAGTTCCAAATGGTGAAGTTGAAATCATCCCTTCGTAAATTCAACGGATGCCATTACGAGTTGGTTGACCGTTATGGAATATCCGTTTCACAGATGATATCGGATATGCTCCTTATATGTCGTAACCACACTCACGTTCCCTTTTCACGAATGTGAACTTCCGAATTAGACTATTTACCGGGTTTTTACTAACATGAGCAACACGCCGGATGCCACATGTGGAGCAGGATCTGCTTACCCTTCCGGAGCACCTGAGATCACCACTAATTTTTGGTGGGGTTCGTGTTGTTTATTCTTTAGTTTTCTATGTTGTGTCATGTGTACTATTGTTTTTCTGTTTGTCTTTTTCATTTTAAGCCATGTGTACTTTTCTAGAACACCTGAGATCAACCACGGTTTTGTTTGAATTCGTGTTGCTTAGTCTTTACTTGTGTTTTGTGTACTATTATTAGTCTGTTTGTCTTTTCTTTTTAAGCAATAGCGTTGTCAGTTTATTTTCGATCCATGAGTTTGAAATTCGCATTGTTATTAAATGTAATATCAGTATTTTGTTCTAATATAATCTCAAATCAATCCTAATTCTATCTTATTCATTCAAATGTGACGTTATTTTTCATTTTTTGATGATCTGTTTTACAAATTCAAATGTGACGTCATTTTTTGTCATTTTTTTACAATTTCAAATATGACGTCAGTTGGCGTTGAGGTTTTGATTTATTCGGATGTGCCTATTTTTTGTGTTGCATTTTGTCGGGTTATGTAATGTATTTCAGTTTTAACATGTGTATCTTTTGTATAGTCATTTTATAAAATTTACTGTTTGCAAAAGTATAAATTATTCTAAATAATAGGGATGTTCTGGTACCTAACAGAAAACCCTGGCCGTTTTTGGCACAACTTTTTTGAACTTTTGGTCCTCGAGGCTGTTCAACTTTGTACTTGTTTCGGCTTTCAAACTTTTGTATCTGGGCGTCACTAGTAAGTCTTGTGTGGACAACATGCACTTCTGGCGTATTAAAATTTTAAACTTGTTGCGTTTTGTTAGCTATTATTCGTGTGTTCTTTGTCAATTGTGTTCTCCTATTTATTTATATTGTAGTCCTGTATTGTTGTGTTGTCATTTTAATGTTATATTTCACATGGCCATAAAAGAGGGAGGTTTGACATGCCACAAAACCAGGTTCAACCCACCATTTTTTTCCTTAAAAAATGTCCTGTACCAAGTCAGGAATATGGCCATTTTTATATTACAGTTCATTTCTGTGTGTGTTACATTTTAACGTTGTGTTTGCGTTGTGTCGTTTGTTTTCACTTATTTTTGAGTGTGAATACACATTACTATAATACGTGTCTCGGTACTTATCTATCCCAAATTCATGTATTTGGTTTTGATGTTATATTTGTTATTCTCATAGGATTTTGTCTAATGCTTAGTCCGTTTCTGTGTGTGTTACATTTTAATGTTGTGTCGTTGTTCTCCTCTTATATTTAATGCGTTTCCCTCAGTTTTAGTTTGTTACCCCAATTTTGTTTTTTGTCCATGGATTTATGAGTTTTGAACAGCGGTATACTACTGTTGCCTTTATTTGAATGCCCCTTCGGTATATTTCGCTCCTCTTTTGCAATCAATTATCTGCTGATTTATAGCTACAATCCCCTTTCCTTTCATGAATGTGACCTACCGAATTAGACTATTTACCGGATTTGTAATCACATAAGCAACACGACGGGTGCCACATGTGGAGCAGGATCTGCTTACCCTTCCGGAGCACCTGAGATCACCCCTAGTTTTTAGTGGGGTTCGTGTTGTTTATTCTTTAGTTTTCTATGTTGTGTCATGTGTACTATTGTTTTTCTGTTTGTCTTTTTCATTTTTAGCCATGGCGTTGTCAGTTTGTTTTAGATTTATGAGTTTGACTGTCCCTTTGGTATCTTTCGTCCCTCTTTTATATATCTTATTTATTGGCACTTTTGTTACATTTTGAATTGATGATAAAAAAAATATGTTTACAATTTATACCTTTCTATTAAAGTTTTTCGAGATAAAAAAAAGAGTCAATAAACCTTAAACCTCCCGTCTGGAGCACCTGAGATTACCCCTAATTTTTGGTGGGGTTCGTGTTGCTTATTCTTTAGTTTTATTTGTTTTGTCATGTGTACTATTGTTTGTCTATTTGTCTGTTTCATTTTTAGCCATGGCGATTTATGAGTTTGACTCTTCCTCTGGTATCTTCCGTCTCTATTATATAACTTATGTGACAACTTTGTCATATTGACTCTCTTTTGTAGATCACATTTGGTGTTGGGTTTTTTTTTCTTTTTAAATTTTCTCTTTAACTCATATTGCTTTTGAAATTCCATAAACGAACCAACACCTGATGTGGTGATTTTGTAGTAGGGTTAAAACGAGTGGCAACCGCTAAAATAAACATTTACACTATTGTCCGACAGACTTTCTGCTTGCTGACGAAACATGTCAATCAATAAAACTTTTTTAAAAAGTGTTGTTGTCTTTTGTGGCAACATATTCATATAGCTTTGGAAAAAAAAATTAAAAAATGGATAAAAATCGTTAAGAATGTATTCATCTTACGTTTCATTCTCGTTGAAATCTCGTTCTGGAATATTTCCAAAACATGTGATACAAGTGGGAAAATATAAATGATAAAAGCACACCAACTAATGTATAAATAAAGGCAACAGTAGTATACCACTGTTCGAAATTCATAAATAGATTGGGACAAAAACAAATCTAGGTCACAAACCAAAACAGAGGGAAACACATTATCAGGAAAACAACGAAACAACAGAAACACTGAAGTGAACAAAAAACAAACGACCGACAATGCAACACACACCATAAGAGGACGACTTCTATTTTCCTGACTATGTACAAGACATTTTAAGAAACATGCAAGAACATTCAGGACAGAGAAATACACAAAAAAATAATACAATATTATATTTCGACATGCTAACCACAGAATAAAAACGAACACGTAAAACAACATAGGACAGCACAAAAAACGGCACAACAGAACCAAGAACTGTCTTTCACACGACTGGGTCAACGCCACAAAAGTGACATCACTGGTAAATGTCTTAATCAAATTTGATACTGTTCAAGATCAGGTTTGTAACTCTATGTCATTTGATGTAATTCATAACAATTACAATAATTTTAATATAGAATTGTGGTAGTAATTAGATAATTAATTGTATTATCTAGCTATGTCGGTATTTTTCTAAATCAAACTGTAAAACAAATAAATAGTGTACATATAGTGTCTTTAAACTAAAATCTTATAAATGAACTTGGTGATTAATTATCTTTACTTTTACATACGAATAGAAAATTATCCAAAAAAAAAGTAGAATTACAACTACAAACGATAAGACATTGATCAATATCCGATCAGAATTACAAAAAGAACATCATAACTATATACATGAATGTTGGATAACTGATGCAAATGGAAAAATCATCCGAATTGGGTAGTTTCAAATGGCTGTAGCAAAAAAGAAGTGCACAGCCATATGATTTTTCTTCACCAGTTATTTTTTTACATTTTTATAAACCCAAAAGTCAGGTTAAGAAAAAAAGTTTAATTCTTGAAATGTTTTGGCTCTTCAGATGAGTACATTCTTAATAATAATGAATAAGAGAAAGAATAAGGCGTTTCATTATGCCAAAAACGCTAAAATGAAAAACAAATCATAAAAATAAGACTTTCAAGTGCAATAAGTGCTATGAGGGTTCAGTTAATAATTTTTCCCTGTTAATACTTTCAGAAGATCAAACTGAATTTTACAGTGCGTGAAGAGCAGAAACCCAGCCAAAACCACCAATGCAGTAATAAAATTTGGCACTTAGAGACGGGCTTTAGCTAGTCCCTTAACAATAATATATACTAGTTAAGCAAAATGAACACTACACTAAGCTTCAAAACATAGAAATGAACTAAATATTAAAAGATATATTTATTTGTAAGACTAAAGGAAGCTGATTTGGGATGGACGCAAACATTCTGCAGAGTTCTATGAGGTCTTATCTCTAGTCAAAGTGGAATAACAAATGTACGAGTTAGAATGGGTATCAGAAAAAAGTAAAATCACAAAAATACTGAACTCAGAGGAAAATCAATTTGAAAAGTCCATAATCACATGGCAAAATCAAAAAACAAAACGCATCAAAAACGAATGGACAAGAACTGTCATATTCCTGACTTGGTACAGGCATTTTCAAATGTAGAAAATGGTGGATTAAACCTGGTTCTATAGCGCTAACCCTCTCACTTTAATAACAGTCTCATCAAATTCCGCTACATTTACATGATGCGTTAAATAAACAGTCACAATTAATAAAATAGTCAAAATATGGGTACATCAGTCATCATCGTATAACAACTTAACAGGACACAAAAACATCTACTATCTACGAACACATGGATTGATTTGAGTGTCTGACGTCAGAAAAATTATATACGTCACATAAATTTGTCGTTCAATGTGCATACAATAGTTATCAAAAGTACCAGGATTATAAACAATTTTAAAATTTACATAGGCAATGTACGCATACAGGGTTAAAAAATCAAAAGTATGTAAGAATAAATTACAGAAATAGACCAGATTCAAACCAGTCCAAAAGTTATACATAGAATTTATGAGAATCCAAAACTTTTAAAAGGGAACAATTTAACAGGACACAAAAACCTATCTACGAACACATGGATTGATTTGAGTGTCTGACGTCAGAAAAATTATATACGTCACATAAATTTGTCGTTCAATGTGCATACAAACAATTTTAAAATCTATATAGACAATGTACGTATACAGGGTTAAAAAATAAAAAGTATGTAAGAATAAATTACAGAAATAGACCGAGATTCAAACTAGTCCAAAAGTTATACATAGAATTTATGAGAATCCAAAAATTGTTAATTCCACTACGCCATTGATTGATTTGGACGTTTGTGGTTCAACATATATAGTAATTCATAATAGGGACTATGCAAATGACAATGATCAACATAAATTAACAAAGGACTACTAGTAGTTACTGATGTGCCAGCTCCAGACCTCAATTAAACTAATCGAAAGATTGTGATTTCATCATATGAAAATCAACCACAATACCTACATCGTAAATTATTCTAGAAGAACCGAACGTTTGGAATACCAACAACTCGTTTTAGAATATTTCTGATGCAAAAACCATATGAGCGTACCAATATAAACTCCAAAAATGCCATCTTTAATGACTTGACAACAGTATCGTAAGTATATCCTTTGTGATTATTTTTTTAAAAGGTTTTATAAGCTTTGGATTTGATTGCTTTTAAAAATTTCTGTCTATAATAGTTAACAAAATAATTGGGGATTGCAGGACAAAAATAATCATATAAAAGATAAAATCACAAAATATACTGAACTCCGAGGAAACTTCAAAACGGAAAGTCCCTAATCAATTGGCAAAATCAAAAACACATCAAACGAATGGATAACTACTGTCATATTCCGGACTTGGTATAGGCCTTTTTTTTGTAAAAGATGGCAGATAAAACCTGGTTTTATAGCTAGCCAAGCCTCTCACTTGTATGGCAGTCGTATCAAATTCCATTATATTGACAATTATGTATTAACAAAACAAACAGCCATACTAAGTAAAAATGTCCAAATGAAACAAAGAAGCACAATAAGACATATAGACAAAGCACATAAGCAAAAATGAAATGCAAGATTCATAACATTTGGTTGAAATTAACTGACGTTAGAGAACGAAAAAAAAAAGTACAGCAGTTTTTCCACTTGAAAGGGGGAATACCTCTTGAAAGTGTAACACAAACAAAGACAGAAACGATTCACAACTAATGACTTCATTAAAAACAATTCTTTCTATAAGATTAAATCACGCAAATATTGTGAACGAACCACAAATAATGTTCATATAATAAAAATATCAAACCAGAAAAACTGATTGACTAATTCTTTTGGAATAATTCATTTTTAGAATCATTTTGTTTTGCTTATTTCATTTACAAAACTATTCGATACTCGATTCGAGTTATCGCTAAAATGACAACACTTCGTGACAGAAATACAGCACAAACATACGCCAAAAAAAAACAATACTGAGAAACACACATACAAATATTATCAAGGTCGACAGAATATGCAAACTGCAGAACTAAAACGAACATATTCCACCAACGACCGACACCACAGGATATCAGTATACTACTTTTGCCTTATATACCTCATTTCCTTATTATTTAAACATTTGTATTTAACATTAAATTTTTTTAGGAAAGTGGGATGCCAAAACAGATTTAAAATGTACCAAGCAGTGTTTCTCTCAACGTTTATTCTTCAACTTATTTTAATATTGTCGTTACCAATTTCGCTATACAATGTCTTTTTGTAAATGTATTAAGATGCAAGCCCTATGTATATGTCCAGACCGTATGAGTATTTGGACCGTACGCGTACGGTCTGGACCGTATGCGTACTTTTTCAAAATACGTATACGGTCGGACCGTACGCGTACGGTCTGACTAATATTAAGAAGTTGGTCAAGTTTATTAGATACAAATGTATATAACAGATCAACATAACTTATATGTCAAATTAATATAAAAAGTTCAATAGTAATTGAAATAAAAACTTAATATTTTAACTATTTAAAAATAACACGCTTATTTAATCTGTTAATCTCCTGTATTTAGCATGTCAGTAATTCATTAATTGCAGCCCAGTATGCTCATTGAAATTGAAGTTATCGGAAGTAAACATAATGTGGGAGGACAATTGTCATAGAATATTTAGGAACTTTACAAAAAAAATGCATATGGAAAGGAACATGCATGAACAAAACATGTCAATGTAAAAAAAAATATGACGTTCCTTGTGGTAGCAAGACTAGTGTCACCTTGGGCCAGAGTAACAAAATAGGATTCAGATATACAATTAAACAAATATTTAATGTCAATTGTTCGCTAATTCACTTCATCCATCTATTTGTAATAATAACAATTTGTATAACTAAAAATAAAGATTTTGATAAATACTTGTTTTTAACCCATATGATCTCAAAACATGTCTGGTCAGCTGGACCGTACGCGTATACTCATACGGTCCGACCGTACGCGTATGGTCGGACCGTACGAGTATACGTATACGGTCCGGACCGTACGCGTACGGTCCAAATACTCATATGGTCTGGAACATATATATTGTATCGTATCGTATCAAACTGATATCTGTGAAATCGACATTATAAAATCACCATATTGGTAGCCATGGCAGATGAGATGTATCACATAACAAGCATAAAGAACTTTGAGAAGTCAGTTTCATATGCAGTCACAGCATATAATATAAAATACTCCGCTAAACGCAACTTGTAACGACCTCAGACGTCGAACCCTGAAGGGTTGGGGCAACTATGGACACATATATGCTTAATACAACAATGCATTTGGGCTGTTTTTGACTATTTGACTCATAAGTTAAGCATAAGTTGGTAATACAAAATGAATGTGGTCAGAGAACTGAAAATTTATAAATTTACCATTTACCTTTTATGGTCCAATAACCAAAATATAAGTGCATGGTTAGAATCAGCATATCAGGACCCCAATAAAAGTTTGAACGTGAAAAAAAGCCTGGCAAAACATACTAACCTACGAATTAAAAATTCATAGTATTGGAAAATTAAAGAACCTTAGTGAGCGCGCTCACATACCCCTCCGTCCCCACATTGTCATTGGAGAAATGAAATAAGTGTAAGAAAAGAAAATTGTATAAAAAAAAAAATTGAATCATAATTTTCTGTCAATATGCACATCTACATAGTATGTCCTTATTATCAAGAAAGTTTCATGAAATTCTGTTGTGTGGTTTCAGAGGAGTTGCGATTACAAACTGTTGCAGAAGTACATTGAAGCAAATAAGTTCAAAGGAGCATTACTCCTAGAAAGAAAAAAAAATCTTAATTTCCTATCAATATGCACATCTACATAGCATGTCCTTATTATCTACAAAATTTCATGAAATTCTATTTTATGGTTTCAGAGAAATTGCGATGACAAACTGTTGCAGTAGTACATTAAAGCAAATAAGTTCAAAGGGGTGTAACTCCTGAAAAAAATTGAATCATAATATCCTGTCGATATGCACATCTACATAGTATGTCCTTATTATCTACAAAGTTTCATGAAATTCTGTTGTGTGGTTTCAAAGGAGTTGCGATGACAAACTGTTGCAGTAGTACATTAAAGTAAATAAGTTCAAAGGGGCGTAACTCCTAGAAAAAAAATTGAATCGCAATTTCCCGTCGATATGCAACAACTACATAGTATGTCCTTATTATCTGAAAAGGTTTCGTGAAATTCTGTTGTGTGGTTTGAGAGAAGTTGCGATGACAAACTGTTGCAGTAGTACATTAAAAGTAAATAAGTTCTAAGGGGTGTTACTCCTAGAAAGAAAAATTGAAACGCAATTTCCCGTCGATATGCACAACTACATAGTATGTCCTTATTATCTGAAAAGGTTTCGTGAAATTCTGTTGTGTGGTTTGAGAGGAGTTGCGATGACAAACTGTTGCAATAGTACATTAAAGTAAATAAGTTCAAAGGGGCGTAACTCCTAGAAAAAAATTGATCGCAATTTCCCGTCGATATGCACATCTACATAGTATGTCCTTATTATCTGAAAAGGTTTCGTGAAATTCTGTTGTGTGGTTTGAGAGGAGTTACGGTGACAAACTGTTGCAGTAGTACATTAAAGTAAATAAGTTCAAAGGGGCGTAACTCCTAGAAAAAAAATTGAATCGCAATTTCCCGTCGATATGCACAACTACATAGTATGTCCTTATTATCTGAAAAGGTTTCGTGAAATTCTGTTGTGTGGTTTGAGAGGAGTTGCGATGACAAGAAACAGGACTGACGGACGGACGGACGGGTCAAAAGCATTATATCCTCCGCAACCCGTTGCGTGGGGTATAATAAGTTTACTTGATTTATAACTTGTTATTGTGTACACTTTATAACAAATATTAAGTCTCTATCTTCAAGCAGAACGAAAATAAAATGAACTATTGATTATTTGAGTAAGTTTTCTAATTACAAGGACCATAACCTTAAGGAGTACAAATATGACTCAAAATCTGATAAATACCTGTAGTTCTTGGTTTCTTTTTCTGTATGTCTTCCACTTGTTTCTGTAAATTAGGTGGTATTGCCCGTTTTAATGGCCTATGTTTAGTTGTTCTAGGTGTCTTTTTCTGTATATCTGCTTCATTTTCTTGTAAATCAGGAGGTTTTGTCCGTTTAAATGGCCTATGTTTAGTTGGTTCAGTCATCCTGTTCTAAACTGTATCTAAACATTCTTGATAGAGCTATTTTGTGCACAATACCTGTTAAAATAACAAAAAGTAAATAAGATATAAATAAAAGCCTTTGATAATGATTGTGATGATTCCGAAGGTAAACGAGCAAAATGCATGGTGATTGGATATTTAAAAGGATTAACATAGCTTATAAAATACTCATTCAATTGAATGCTAACTGGGAAATGCATTGAAATTCACTCGCGGTTTAACAAAAATTAATAACATAATAATTAGAATTATATAATTTAAAAGATTTAATGTTTAAATAAATTCAAAGGAACCGTATGGTTTCTTTTACTAAACTGACATAAGACTTTTTTTTATATTTTTTAAATTAAAACGGACTTTTTTCTTTTGACTACCAGATTTATATCTTTATTTTGCCCATCTATCTTATGCATAAATTAAGCAGGTTTAATTTCGTAATTTGAAAATTATTTCATTATTGATTTCCTAGCCTTCAAATATTTTTTTTCATTTACCTTGTATTTTCTGGTAAACATCTTTTGTTATATATTTCAACTGAGTATCAGCTGAATATGTTTTATGTTTTTTTAAGCTACATATGAAAATGCCTGTACCAAGTCAGAATACGACTGTTGTTTTCCATTCGTTTGATGTGTTTGAGCTTTTGATTTTGCCATTTGATTATGGACTTTTCGTTTTGAAAAAAAAACGAGAATTAAAAGAGTAGTTACACTATCTGTTTAAAATGCTATAGTTAAGTATTTTTTTTCTTCTGTGCTGATCTATAAGCAGACCACTAAAAGGGATAAGACCTGACTTAGACTAGCGGTTCGAAGCCGGAATAATATGTGAAAGCCAACAGTTATTTTGTAAACAGCATGTTGAGTTCAGACAGAGTGTCTGCCATAACAAAGCAGTGTAAATGTATCTTCATATCATATAAAGTTCATTTTAGGTTTCGTGTAATTGTTGACCAGGTAACCATTCATCCTGCATTTGGATGTTAAAACCAATAAGTAATTGAGTTTGATTTGTTGACTTTTCAATTCATAAAATTTGTTGTCAACTTGAAGTTTCAAAATATAAGTATGAGGAGTGTAATATTAGCTTTCTCATGTCAGTAAATGGTAATACTTTAAATAATTTATATAAACGTCATGTCAATTTTTGTAAAAAAAAAATTCTGTTGAAGGTTTGAATTATCACTCCTCCATCATGTCATAGAATAATTTATAACTGTAATTATTTTTGCAATCCCTGAAATTCTCCCATAGGGTTTAAAGTTTGTTTGTGATTTATAGTACGGCGGCTTTGTGAAAAATTGTGCACATCCTGCTACAAGCATGAAATTTGGCATAGACCTTCCTCAACTATTTCTCTTTCATTTCAGATAGAGAGGCATTTGAAAAAAATGCCTCACTTCCGGTAAAATCCTAAATGGCGGACATCATACTTAAATTAGCCCAATATCGAAGGCTAGTATGTGAAAAGGTGTTATTAAATTGCTACTATCAAAATATTTGGTACAAACCTTTGTTTTGTACTACTTTTGGATATATGATATAATAAGATGTCTTCAAAAACCCTACTTCCGGTAAAAAATAAACATGGCGGATATAGTACTACAATAAGCTTATTTTTAGAGAGGATAATTGAAATGTGTTTTAAAGTATTGCTACTATCATTATATTGTACAGGAACCTTTCTTTGGTGCTTCTCATGGATACAATGTATAAGACATATGTCTTTACAACCCTTACTTCCGGTAATATCCAATACGGCGGACATAGAAATATTGATAATTTTTCATTTTTATATTCTTTTTTCAAACTGTAAATAAAATGAATTTTTTGGGGTTGTCATTAAAATTTTGTCTTTAAGTCATCCTCAAAACCACTAATTCTATTCATCTGCATATGTTTAAATACAAAATTAACGCTTCCGGTAAAAAATCAATATGGCGAAAATTACAAAGATGAGTCCTCAATCCATATATTCGATGCAAGTTTTGGATAGATTGATTAAAACAAAATAAAATCACTAAAGTTGTTAAACATCTTTAGAATGACTTATTTATGGCCGCATATACAAGTTTACTCACAATGGGAGAGCTTATTTTCCAAATTTACAAAGATCATGGTATTGTTTCCTACATCTATAATGTACAAGCTCCTGATAAGATTAAGATTAAGAGGCCTCACAAAATAGTTGTTGTAAAGGGTGCCATGGATAATATTTTCCCCTTCGCCATTCATAAGGGATGGACTAGTTAGAAAAGGAACCAATACCAAGCTTGTTACTCATTCACATCCCCCATGGTATATTGCACGTTTTACTTGCTGAAAAAGACTAGACCAAGTCGTGGAATAGCCTCAATAAGTATTTCCTCTTCAAAAAACACTTTTTTTTTGCTTAGTTAACCCCATCTGATAAGTTTGTTCGATCGTACAACAAAACCACGTATCGTTCTATCAATGACATTGTCAAATCCATATCTGGTGATGTTGGGTGATCAATCATCATTCTAAATGATAGAGTCACATCTTCAAACACCATCCATGTCACCAACGCAGTTCCTTTTTCCAGCAAATGTGTAATATCTCAATGCCTAGTGTATTTGAAAGGTCATGGATAGATATATATCTGAAGCTTTTCCCACTTCCAAATGCAAGCCAAAGTGTGTCTGCCCCTAGGTCACTGAAAAGCGAAACCGCAATGACAGCAACATCAGTATCGAATGTTCGAGTCATGACTCAGTTAAGTCTGTGATTCAGTGCATCAGACACATGCATCTTGATTCAAGTGTCAGCCTCTTACGTGAACATGATGCTAAGCTTGAAACATCACCATGTGATGGATACACAGAACATCCTAAGTAATTGTTGCTACAACTACCTTTCCCTCAAAATCTATTGCGCAAGCTGTTGCGAATGAAAACTTAAAAGTTCTTTCTTATTGTCGTAATCTTGTTTTGACTCTTGATTCGTCAGTGTATTTCCTTTCCCCTAAATGTAGCTCTTGCTTCTTATAGCAAATGCTCAGGATATTCTATCTTATCTACCTCGAGATGTATTTCAAGTTTATCACCATGTTCACATTAAGAGGCTGACAATATAATCATGGTGCATGTGTTTGATGCAATGAACCACGAACTTGCACGAGTCATGATTCGAATAGTCGTTTGTTTCGCTATTTCCGTGACAGGGGTAGACGAACTATGGATTGTGTTTGGGAGGGCAAAAAGCTTTGGATAAATATATTTACAAATGCACCTGGCAATGAGTGATTACACACACTTATTGTGCTCCATGTCTTTACCAGTTGTGATATGGTTCTCTGATTGCTTGAAAAGGAAAATAAGACTGCGTTGGAGACATTGATGGCATTTAAAGATGTGACTTTGACATGAAAGAATGATGATTGATCAGTCTAAATCACCTATGCTTAACTGTAAGATCACACAAACTTATCAGATGGGGTTAACATGGTTAACGAATCAAGAAAATAACTATTTGCGCAAAAGGGAAGACTAATTGAGGATTAAACGTGCAATATAATAAGGCAGGTGTTTAGGGGGACGAGCTTGGAATTGACTCTTATGTTACCCAGTTCAAGCGCTTATGAATGACGAAGGGACAGAGAGCATAACTTTTAAATAACTCTATCTAAGACCTCATCATTTTGTCAGAAGCTTGTACATTGTGGATGTACTTGGGAATGCGGTTCAATGCCAAAACATGCTACATCCTAAGCATCAGAAACAAAAGCCATAAAATCTACAGTTTAAATGGACACATACTACAACAAGTCAAGCATAACCCGTACCTATGCCTACAAATTTCGGAAGACCTCAAATGGACCACTCACATATTAAACGTGCAAAGAAAGTAAATTCAACACTAAGCTTTCAAAGAAGAAACTTGAAATACTGCCCACGAAAATTGACGATCAACGATGGAATGTGGAGCCATAGTATTGGACCCCTGCATGGTAACAAACATAAATAAGCTAGAAAGGATACAACGTCAAGCGGCAAGATTTATCCCATAGGTTACAAGTCAAGAGCGGACGGGTGTGTCTCATGCTCAACTCACAGACACAATTGCAAGACGAACAAGCTAGAAGTTGATATTTATGTACAAAGTGGTTTAGGGTGATTCTCGCTATTGAACCAGACGAATTTCTCCAAAAAGCACGTCCTAAGATAAACATAAATGCAAAGAAGTTCG